>ML213596.1:422963-433139 GCA_004379715.1 Crucibulum laeve
ACCTTCGTCTACAAGCCCACCTCCCTCTACAACCACGCATATATCTATGGCCTCGCCTCCCCCTATAGCTCCACTTCCGTTCGTGGCCCAGCCTCCCGCTACATCCCAACACATATCTTCAACCGATGTCTCCGGGCAGCACTCTTTAGCGAGGCAGCAGGGATCTGCTACCACAACTTCCATTGACGGTTCTAAAGGACAGCGACATGCCACACCGTCTGTTACCAGCAGTGCCGAAGATTCCGTGAAGAAACCAGCCTCCACGACCCGTGGATCAACCGCTCCAGGCCAACACATATCTTTAGCCAATGTCCCCCCGCAGCACTCTTTAACGAGCATGCAGGGGTCTCCTACCACAACTCCCGTTGACAGCTCTGAAGGAAAACGGCATGCCACGACACTACCTACTACTAGCATTGCCGAAGAGTCTGTGAAGAAAGCAGCCTCCACAACCCCTGTGCCAACCACCACCGAGCCTCCCGCAGTCCCCGAACGAAGAAGGACACTTATTCTGTGTTTTGATGGCACCGGAAACAAGTTTGGAGAAGTAAGTCCATATCGAAAATTCGTCTCTGCCATTCTCTGACGCAGTATTTTGATGATAATCAGCATGTATGTAAATAGTCTCATATACAATACGTCCTTTAGCTAACTTTTCTAGAATTCGAATGTTGTTCGTTTCTTCCAGGCGCTCAAGAAAGATAACGCAGAAGAGCAACTTGGCTATTATCAGGTACTCTCTATTCATTTGAATCCTCGTTCCATCTCTGATTTTGTTACTGACTTTAGGCTGGTATCGGCACTTACACCAAACGACAATTCATAACCAAAACGGCAACATGGATATCCACCAAGCTCGACGAGGCTTTTGCGCTTCACCTGAATGATCACGTAAAGGAAGGGTGCGTATTAAATACCTGTACAAGCTCTCGAAAGGAAACTCACTCAATTATTTGTAGCTATCAGTTCCTTATGCAAAACTATCGGTTCGTTTATTGTTTCATGGCGTACCTCTCATCTCACCAGCGCTCAAACTTACAGCAAAGGTGATAAAGTCTGTATGTTTGGGTTTTCTCGAGGAGCATACACCGCAAGAGCCTTGGCTGGGATGATTTATAAAGTGAGGTGTTTAGATTAATGCTTCTATGTCCCATCGACTCACCACTTCCCGGATGCAGGTCGGGCTTTTGCCCCCTCACAACGATCAGCAGCTGGACTTCGCGTTTACTGTCTACAACAGCACAGACAAGCATAGTTCTAAGCTAGCATATAAATTCAAGAAAACTTTTGCGTGCGTTCATACAGTTGCATCTCTTGCTATATGATCCTTATTTTGGGACGTTAGCTTTCCTATTGCAATCGATTTCTTAGGCGTTTGGTACGTATGATTGTATTGTATATAAACTCGATGTTTAACGACGGACATAACAGGGACACCGTATCTTCTGTTGGAATCATACCCAGATCTCTTCCCTATTCCTCTTTCAACGACGGTGTGAGGGTATTTCGTCATGCACTGGCCCTCGACGAACTTCGTGCACGGTTCCGTCCGAATATTTGGGGTGAACCGATTGCCACTCCCGAAATGCTTCATGAGGAGCCGCAAATTAAGCTGAGGGACAAAAATACATCCAGAGATGAATGGGTCTATGAGCCACCGGAGCCTACTGATGTCAAGGAGGTGTGGTTTACAGGTGCATTTCTACAAAACATATATGTCCGTAAGGACACCGCACTTATTCCTTGTCATAGGTTGTCATGCGGATGTTGGAGGTGGATCGCATACCGATGATGTCGATGCCAGTCTGTCCAACATCCCGCTGCGATGGATGATCAAAGAATGTTTCCTGGCCAAGATGGACATCCTCTTCGATAATGATCTTCTGTATGATATGGGCCTCGACCTTAGTGCATTGAATAAGGACCCCTCGAAAGTATCAAGCACGCAGCATTACGGTCATGCCGCGCAGGACAGTTTGATTTCTCCGCCCTCGCTTCATAAGGCAGTAGCCAGGATCGTCAATGACGTTGTTGCCGACATTTACAATCAGTTGTTTCTCGTACCTCATTGGTGGCTTTTAGAGATCATCCCAATGCTTAGTACTCGTCAAGCGGAGGATGGTAACGGTTGGTGGCGCCTAAGAATGTCAGTACGCCTTTCGATTTTCGTTGGGTTTCCCGACACTCACGGATTCATTTATTTAGTCGTAATTTTGGCCGCGGCAGATATTTACCGTATTCTTCTGACGGATTAGTTAGGATCCACCCGTCAGTCAAACGTAGAATCGACAAAACACATGGAACACCTTATGCGTATCTACCGTCGGCTTACAATTGGGATGTAGTGAAGCAATCGGGAAGGCTGAATTGGGAAGAAGATCCGACGATGCCCTCGGAGAGCTAGAATTACAGAGCATACTTGGATTCGTCGATTAATCTGTACTAACTTGTTGTATATACTCTATGCCAATCCACATTCATGTTATCGAACTATAATCTATCTAGTATTTGAGGGCTGGAGAAGCTAGTTGTGTAGTTGCTCAAATAGAGTATATCCCAAACAGCTCATGCTGTAGAACCCACTAGAAGCGGATCAAAAGCTACCTGCAATCGTAGGATATCTAGACATCATTGTGAGTAAACATGGGCGAAGATAATGTAAGTCATCCCACAGTATACAAATAAATTATGGTGCAGGACTTTCTCCTGAAGTAGTGGTAACTGGAGCTAAACCGTGGTTGCTGCTTCTTTCACCACGAGTAGAAGTTAGATGGACAATTAAAGATTTCCGGGGTTCAAGTTTAAAGCGTTGTTTTGCCTTTGCCTGATGTTTCTTGAATCTAAGCTTGCACTTCTCACAGATGGTACTTGCCACTCCAAGCGGGATCTTTCGAGAGCAATTAGTGCATTTATGCTGTGAAAACAAATCAAGGAATCGAGTTTAGCAACATCACAAATGAACGAAAGTCTACCATACCGATTGAGCTTCAGGTTTTTCTTGCGTTGTTGCTGTTCTGACTTCAGAATCATGAGTAATTGGTTCACGGCATGACTGCATGTCGGAAATGTCCAACCCAGGAAGGTGAGTGTTGGAATTTTCGGTAATTGGGGCTGTAACCAGTGAGGGACCTCCGCTTTGTGTTACTGCTGGGACAGGCTCTAGCGGAGAAGCAGAAGGTGTGGCGGTGGCAGGCGACACTGTTACACCAGACCCCACAGACGCAGCTCTTTGATTCTGCTCATAGATTTCTTGCCAGTTTTCCACCGCCTTCCGTCTCTTCTTCTTCTTTCAATGAAAGAGCGTGAGCGCCGGGTTTTAAACGAATAGGTATAAAGACAACTAACGTCATCAGGATTTGTATAATAACTGAATGCACTGAATTTCGGCTCAACTGGTCCATTATCCTTCTGTGGTATTTTGCGTGTCGTAGGTTTGATAGTAGCAGGTGCTGTCGGAAGTGTAGCAGTCGAAGTCAGAAACGCTGAATATGAAGGATAGCCTGGCGGAGAAGAATATGTAGAGACAGGAGGTGGGTAAGTACCAGGAGGATAGGCACTCGGCAGAGGAGGATAAGATGGACTTGGAGGGTAAGGACCGCTAGGGAGTGGGCAAGAACTACTTGAAGACAGGGGAAAGGGACCTGATGGAAGAGGAGGAAATATTCCGGGTGGTACTGCAAAAGTTCCAGGCGGACCGAAAGGTGTCGGTTGGCCGTAGGGACCAGGTGAATACCTAGGCATGTAAGGATATCCTGGCGGTGGCATCGCTGGGTATCCATATGGTTGGTATGGGTAGGGAAACGGTTGCGGATAACTCGATGCCGACCCAGAAGTATTACTAGGCGAGGAAGATATGGTACTGGCGGTAGGTGGTGGCGGGTAGGAAGGTACACCATATGGCGAAGGCATGTAATATCCATATGGATACTGTCCCTGCATCGGTACATATCCGTACTGATTAGTTGGTGGCGGTAATGCAGCAGCATCGGGAACAACAGCAGTCTTGGGAGCAGAAGTTTTCCTCTTTCTCTTCGTAGTCTTCTCTTTTTCGGGTTCTTTCACCTTTCCACGGTCTTGCTGTACCAGTACCTCACCTGTACCGCTGGAAGTGGTCTGCGTCAGTGTAACTGGTGGTGAGATGACTGTATTCATAGCTTCTGGAGTAGCTATGTCTGAAGTCGCTGGGGGATTTACTCTAAATCGATGCATGCCTGAATTCGCAGGGTTCGGAATCGCTGGAAACACAGATGTTAATTCCGCAACTGCACTGTTCAGCCTCGATTTTTTGGCTGGAAGGTGGTAAACAAATGCCACCGATGTTGGAACGGTAGGCGTTGACAGCGAACCTTCTTCCTTCGAGGAAATAGATGCATTGAGCGGTAGAGTTGCAGCAGCACCAGAAGCACCATTGATCTATTAGACGTAGATCAATAACCTCATCCTTTAAGAGAAGTTAAAACTATATCAACCTGCGTGCCATCCGGTAGAAGTAACTTTTTCAACTCATCAGCGGTCAGGTGAGGGTTGATCGCCACCATCTTCCCAGTTGCATTGGGCTGATAAGAGTAAAATATAGTATCGGGTGGTCGTGAAGTGAAGGGTTTGCCATCTGGGCTAGATGATGCGATTGATGTAGAATGACTTTGAACGGGTGTTGTATTTCTCGCGGTAGAAACTTGAGCCAAGCCAAAGGAAGGCTTGTCGACATTTTCACTTGAGTGCTGATTGTCACTGTCATCAGAATGGTCAACATCTATACCCATCCCTCTGAGAGGTATATTGGCTGTCCTATTTGCATACGCATCTGCCTCCCCGTCAGATACACTATCCTCGTCCTCCTCCTGCCCTTGCATAACAATGGCAGAGGTTTGTGATGTACTAGCAAGTGGCTGCTCCGATTGCATCTGGACAAGCAATCCGCCATGTACGCCTTGACCAACACCCTGTTCCAATGTCTCTAGTAAGGTCGCTTGTCCTTTTTGCTTTTCTTTTACTTCCCATTTCCTCCGTCGCTCCATATTCCGACAGTCCTCACAGTGTCGCCATCGGATCCATGGCGCAAGAAGATTTTCACATTCGGGAGAGGCACAGGTATCAATATCATGTCGTCGCTTGAACTAGATGTTGCGGCGAAATTAGTAAGGATAGAGGAACGCGTTGAAAACAACGTACATTGGCTTCCATCGGAGAAACTCTGACCTCCCCCTCAGGAAGAACTGACTTTGGTGCATGCATGAACAGAGGTACCCCATCCTCTCCTAGATCACGCTCTGTTACTTCTTCGCCTTTCTTCGAACTCCCTTTTCGCTTTTCCTTCTCTTTCTCCCCCTCTTGTCCTGCTTCACTGTCGCCTTGGCCATAACCACCCCCCTCATCCTCCGCACCCTCTAGGTCCTCTTCATTCTTCCGCATCCGCCTCTTCTTCTTTCCCCCAGTGTCCCCTTCGTTCGTCTTATCTTCCTTCTCAAATCCAGGGGGTATCGACACCACCTCTGCATCCTCTGCGGGACCTTCCGCCTTTACTACCTTTTCTCTGACCCTCTTTAATTTCGAATGATGCCGGTTCTGGAGACGATGTTGCTCACAACGTTTATATCGATAGAATCCTGGGAGAATTTTGTGACAATGCGACACTGTACACATCCGCGCTGGAAGTGGAGGATGGGAGCCTATATGTGCATGTTAGTTTTATCGTGCACGAAAGATGAGTAAGGATAGGGCGAAGACATACCCATCGTCAATGGATTATTTAAATGCTTATAGGGCGAATGAGAGAGTGGAGTGTCAATTGCGCTTGGAAAGTAACCAACTTGGCCAGCGTTAGGATTAACTCCGGAAGGTACTACAACCTGTGCACCCAAGATTTCCTGTCGCTGCGCATCCACTGGTGCAGGATACTCGCCTGGAGTCACCGTTCCTTGGGAAGCAAGTGTACTGTTCTCAGTGAGCAACGGAGCAGGAACACCCGTATTAGATGCTGAAGATGGACCCGGAAGGATGACCATCGGGAGAGAAGCTTGTTCGTCGATGATGGAATGTTCCCATACACGCAACTCTTCCGGACACTCCGAAAGCGGCTGTAGAGAGAAACAAAAAGGTTGTCAGAACATGCAGTACGGCGATGAGTTGTGAAACAGATAAAGCCTGGTGATATTGAATATACCGCAATACATAGACATCTAATATTATGCACGTGCATAACACGAAGAAAAAAGAGAAGGCTCACTCTCTGCCCCCTCTCCTTTCTTTTCTCATCTTCAACCTTCTTCAGAGCTATCATCTCACGATCGAATGCCGCGCGCTCTGCCTTCCATTTTGCACGCTTGGTGATCCCATAGGTACGATAACGTGTTCTACAAGGGGGGCACATCTTAAACTGGTAGGAGCCTGGGAATTTTTTCACTTTACAGCCACTATTGAAGGTAAGCACGCATACCTGGAATAACCTTCTTACATCCCTTCACCGAGCAATAGCGAGGGGGTGCATTCGGATCACCTCCCGCCTCCTCTACCTCGTCTTCTTGTATTTGTTCCGAGGTTCCATTGGATAGAATGAGTGTGTTTGGTCCGGTTGGTGAATTCTGCTGTAGTGATGCGGATACCTCGTTCTCGGAAGCTTCAGATTCTTCAGCTCGTGGATGGGGTTTGGGTTTCTTCTTGGGCTTCGATGGTAACAGTTGCTGCGCTTGCTGCGAGATGGATGATGAGCTAACTCGGAAGTATCGAGAGTAGGGATTCACGCTCGCAGAGACTAACGCGTCTGCATTGGCGTGATTGGTGGATGGGGGCAGAGGTGCAGGACTTGGCGTAGGCAATGTTAATGCGTTGGCTAATTCAGAGGTCGAACTGTGATAATGTATGGGATTCGAATTCGAACTGTGCAAGTGCGAATGTGATGAAGGAGATGAAGATCCAGAAGAGAAAAGGCGTGGATCGATTGCATGTTCCCAATTCGATAGAGATGATGATGCTTCTGGGATAGATGGATTCGTATGCTACAGAATGAATACATCGTTTGAGCCTGTATTCTTGTATATAATCAGTATACACACCTGATTGTGCCAATTTTTGTCTCCAGAGTTATCGTCATTTACTATATTTGCGGGTGCCTGCTACCATAACACGCATTGATTTAGTCCTTATCAAATGCAATGCCGCGAAACTCACCTGATGTTGCCAGCTTAATTCATCCGTATTATTCTCAGTAGGTAATTCCGTTCCGCCTCTAGCAGCAACCGCGTTAGCTACAGCAGCCTTCTCCATCTTCCTCCGCGCGCGTTTGGTACTTGCATAAATCCTATGCCTCCCGCGACATCCCTCGCACATCTTGTTGGCTACGCTGACTGGCACAGGCTGCGTGCATCCGCGTACTGAGCATGGTTTCGTGTCAGGATCACCTCCAGTGTTTGCAGTGGACGTTACGTTGCTTGGCTCGATAGTAGTAGTAATACTGCTGCTCTCGGTATGCTGGCATTGATCAAAAACATGTTCGTGGTCGTGTTGCTGGGGGTGA
This sequence comes from Crucibulum laeve, assembly GCA_004379715.1. Lineage (NCBI taxonomy): Eukaryota > Fungi > Basidiomycota > Agaricomycetes > Agaricales > Nidulariaceae > Crucibulum > Crucibulum laeve. The sequence continues at coordinate 430,477 of ML213596.1, forward strand.
TGATCACGAATGGAAGGATCGTGGAGGAATGGGTAGTCGTGGTGCGACTGGGAGAAAAGACCAACGGACGGAGGGTAATAAATACCACCAACGACATCAGACCCGTCTGCGCTCGCCATCCCCACGGAAATATAAGTAACACCTGGGCCAGACTCTAAGCAACCTAAACGTCAGGCGAAACGGTGACGGAAGAAGGAAGCGGAGAAACAATCCGTGAGTCTGGTTTGAGCTCCGATACACGGCCCGCCGTTACCCGCAGACTGGGACTAGTCCTTCGAGGCTTGGACTTCACGGCGTTTGCCTAAGAGAACATTCAATTATATAATCACAAACTCAAATATCGAAATATGTACAATAGAAAATACGTAGAACGTCATGGCGGGTTCCTCGCAGCCTCTTGAAACCACTTTTCCTCCAGAAGACCCATTTAAATACTATCCTGCCATGCGCCGTCGAAGAAATTTACCTTTCGTTTCCTACCTTCCTCAATAAATCCGCTGTTCGACGTAGTAAGTCAGTAAGAATACTAATTCGGTGACACCCATACTCACATTTTCTTGTATAATTTCATGGCACCTGCGTTGGAGTCAAAGACGCCTAATGAGATCCTATGCACAGCAAGGTTCTTGAACGCGTAGTTGACGAGGAAACGCGTAACTTCCGTGTCATATCCCTTTCCCCACACCTCTGGAATAATTCCGAAACCAAATATGACGTCCCGATTCTTGACATTCGCGACGGTGATGGAAGCAGCGTCCGATGATTTGGCCGGGCTTTTCCTTTGGCTCGACGACGACGTATAGCATCGCCTTGTTGGCAATCTCCTCAATCTTCTGGATGAAGCGATGGTTTCGAGGGACGATAGGGTCGGGGATGAGGGTGTTTTAGACAAGAGGGTTGTTTAGCAATCCAAGAAGGACGGGGAGGTCTGTAGGGCCATAGGCACGGAGGGTAGTGAGCTCGGTAGAGAACATTATGAATGCGAACGCGCGAGACGGATGTGAGGCGGAAGTTGAGGTCATTTTAGCATCTTCAGTGTTATTTTATAGAACCTCCCATGCGAACCTCCTCAGCATTCTTACAGCAAATAATCTGATCAGATGAAGATTGCCCAGACATAGGACAGTATCTGATAAGCTGCGGACGTATCCAAGCGCATCAATCTTATCACATAGAAACAGCCTTTCAGTAAAATCTTGAGCAGGGCAACAAAGGCTTGGATGGGCCAGGAGCTGAAGAAGCCACGAGCCAGCTGAAGTATCATCACAATATCCTGGCCAATGATGCTCAATCCAAGGCTCTTTGGAAGCTTCCACGACTAAAAACGGCAGGCTTGGAAGGCTCTTGGAGGGTTGAAGAAGGCAGAAGTTCATTGTGTGAACTGCATCAAAGTATCAAAGTGTCGTGAAATTATTCGCCGCTAGCACAAAGTCTGTGAATCCAAACATACAAAGCTTGAAAAGTGAAAGCAACAAGCTTTGGCTGGCCAAAAGCTAGGAAGATTGGTATAGTCCAGCAGAGCATAAGTCTATGCAATAAGAGGTGTAGGTGGGTTGAGAGTGTACACGGCGGGGGAGCGTCGGTGCCATGCAAAACAATAAGAAAGTCATATTGCATCGTCTCGGCTTAAGAGCGCTGAGCCATCCGATACTCTTAGCCATGCTACGAACGTGTGCCGTGGAGCAACGCCAACGACGTTTGGGCTCGGTTGGGCGAGGAATTTTACGAGTAGTTGATTACTGAGACTCAGTCGAGGTACCAGCTCTACACCCAAGTTCCAACCAACTAAGCGAGAAGGAGATGGAAGGATATTCATTTACGGTAGCAACGTTCATCCAACAAGCGTCTTAGATCAGATATAACGCAGTTTTGATGAAGTAGTAGTTGAACATGGTGATACGTGGTCAAGAATGGTTCAACAGCTTGAAGATAAGATTAGATCGCCTGGACATCCAGTCAAGCCGTTGATGTTCGGGACGCGCGCTGTAAAATTTGAATCAGTCGTCGACATCCATGTCGGTTCGCGCAGGTACGCAATGTCTTCCCGCTGTGCTTCGACGGCGAGCAACGCTGGGATGGAGTGGCGCTTTCGCAGTTGGGCTCGTGGCAGTCAACTGGCGATCGATGTCATTCGGTCACAGTGGAGATATCCGAGCTGGATCCGTATTGTCTGTTCCTCCAACTGCTTACCCCAGACTCTCTCTCGTTCGCGATCTTACTTTGAGGTCTTTCTCCACATCTTCCCTGCGACAATCCCTGTTTTCTTCCGTCACTTGGCCTTCAGCAATGTCTCTTACTCCTCCTCAACCACCTCCATCCTGGGATCATACCGATGAGGACATTACGCGCCTCACGAAGGAGCTCATTGAGAAGGACCGCGCCGTGCAGGATAAGATCGGTGCTCTAGATCCCAAGGATTGTAACTTTGAATCAGTATGTTCTCGCCCACTTATTTGCTACTATTTCGTTCCTCATCTTCCTTGTAGGTGTTTGTAAGTCTGCGATGCCACATGAGACTGGTATACTAAGTTAATTATATTCGTTTGCTCATATAGTTGCGTCTTACAGAGGCAGAGACAGAATTAGACTCTGTAGCGGAACCATTAACATTCTACCAGAACGTTTCTCCCTCTAAAGAACTTCGCGATGCCTCCAACGAAGCA